>WNNJ02000587.1:0-31691 GCA_012934845.2 Pomphorhynchus laevis | reverse complement strand
CGCCAATATCAGATGCAAGAATCAGCCTAACGAGCAAAACGCAAGAATAAATAAATATAAAGGAAGAATTTGCAATAGATCACGTACCCGACCATCTCTTAGAGATAAAAAGATTTAGTATAGAATAGTATCTATCAATATCAAACCTGGTAGGTGGCGGTTCCGTGCTGAATGAGTAATAGGTCACCTATCAAGAACTCCCATAGTTTCTTATTGTCACGGAGGCAGTTATCGACAATGTTGTTGCCTTCTTAGTCCACCGCCAAGGTCGGTAAATTTAAATCACAAACTAAAAAGAAATGGTGATTGCTCGTACTACATGCTCTAAGTAGAATGTGCATCAGTTCATTATCTAAAATATCAGATTTAAAGTTCAATAAAAAATTAGATTTAATTAGATTTAATGTTCGATAAAAAACTATAAACGAAACGCGAATGTTGGATATAAGTAGATCAACTATAAGACATTCGCATGTTCATTCCTTATTCTAATATCTCAATATGTTGCTAATAACGTTCCTCTCCTGGACATAAAAAGCTACTGATCCACCTCTCTTAGGAGGAAACCTATCGGAACGTACCAAATGATAACCTGAAATTGATATTGCGCTATCAAGAATGTTTGCATGTAGCCACGTCTCTGAAACAGCGAAAAAGTCTATATTCTCAGAATGCGCCCAAACCCCTGCATTATTATATACAGGGCTTTGACCGAAAAGGCCGTTTTACCCGCTCATCGTACATTACAACACATGAAAGAAACATATCAATTACAACTAAACCATGGATAAGAACTTCCAATGTTGCCTTGATCAGCGTGTCTTATCACAGTGTTGACCATGGCTTTGAATCGGCTCAATGATGACGCAGTCATGATGACTTGGGTAGCCGTCTATCCCCTTTACTATAGACCACATCGCAAACAGATCTATAACGAGTAGTCTGACTTGCACTGATATTATTCCTATTGAAGTTAAACGATCGCTATAACTCATCATTTTACATCCTCTAACGAGCTTTCTGCCACGACGTAGAATTCTCTCCAAATCCCTCAATGGAATGAGGGATTTGGAGAGAATTCTCTCCAAATCACTCAAGAGAATGATGCCTGGATAGCATATTCGATATTGGGACGAACAAGCGCATTATATAGCCGAGCAAAACACTGAGGAGATATTGACAAGAAACAAGTTTTAATCAGATTTAGCATCATCAATAATCGAGATTAAGCTGCCAATATTGGTGTAGTCTACGAAAGGCGCACGTGAAACCGTTAAAACTCGAGAACGTTTTTATCACGCTCTTCAATATAAAATAATAAATAATTAAATAATAATTGATATAATTTCTAATTATAAATGATTGATGCTAATATTTCATTATATAAATATTAAATTATTAAAATATAAAATTATTAAATTATTTTATTATTTAAATTATTAAATTTTTTAAATATTAAATGTTATATATAAATATATAATAAATATTATTATTTATGTATTTTTTTACTTCTTTTTTATTTGTTATTATTATATCCTATTATATTCAATCTGTTTTATTTTAAAAAGTGAAGTATTTTAATTTTTTTATTTTTGGTCCGCAGTGATTAACCAATCGAATTCAGGAAAAAATATATGTAAATGCCAATGATTCATATGTCATTTTAACTATAAACCTTTTGATAATGAATGCACGAGCGTTCCAAAATTTTTATAATTTTATTTGCGTGTTCCTCTTGTGTTTCTATTAAAATGTAACAATGTAGCATATACAATTAGCAATTTTGAATTATTCATCGATATATTTTACCACACATTTCGATATTCATTTATTTCCAGATTATTTTTGTTCACCTTTGAAAGATGTCTACTTTTGAATGTAATAATCCGTAAGTCGTTTCGTATAGCTGCATTTTCCTTTATATTCACCATTTTCTTTACCGACAGAGAGTTAGAGACAGGCACAACCAAACCTCATTCTATTTTTGCTTTTGAAAATAACCGTTTAATAGTACTACGATATGGAAAGGAAGAATTAATTGCTCTATATCACTCGAATTTGGATAGACCTGAAGAGTTGATTGAATTTAGCGATATTTTAAGTAAACAAGAGCTTGAGCCTTTTTCGCTAAAGCCGGCAAGTGAAACTGAACAGGTATTTTAATAAAACATTATTTTTAAGCTATGAGGATGTCTGAAATATACAGAAGTTTCCTCTTTCATTCGCCAAGCTCTGTAATTAAAACTATCGAGCTGTGTAATTAAAACTTTATGAAAAATGTGTGTCTATGACAATTTTATAAAATCTTTTTAATTTTGCTATTTTAATTTATTATTTTTTAAATTTATAATATCCTTAACATAATTTGTAATATAAAAAGTTATTAGTATTACAATATTAATGTTACTAATATACACATTATTTAATATTTTAAACTTGTTTAATATTTTAAAATTCATAATATTTTTACAATATTAATATTAACAATATTAAAATTACTAATATTTAATTTTAATATTTATTTTAGAAATTATTTAATATTACAAATTATTTGTTGATGTTTTTATTGTATTTTGATTAAGTCAATGCATTATATGTATCTGAAAATTGTATTTTGGACGATATTAAAACACAAGATGATAACTTTTACGTTTTAAGTAATAAATATTTAATCTATACATTGTATTATTTAAATAATTATAAATAATATATTTTTTTTAAAATATATCTACGTAGTAAATTTTAAAATAATCAGATTTATTAAAGATTGTTAATCTTCTTTTTTTCAGCGTTTGTCCCGTATGGTGGCGGTGCCCACTACTTTTGAATACCTTTTCTACTTTATGCGGTCTGCGGCGTCTCTCGGTTGCAGGTCGACATAAGATAAATCACGGTTTATGGTGTCGATCTAATGCTGCTTTGGTCTTCCTCTCGGGTGCTTTCCTTCCACTTTGAGGTCGAACCCAATCCTTGCCAATGCGTCTTTATATTTTGTATAAAATATATCTACGTAGTAAATTTTAAAATAATCAGATTTATTAAAGATTATTAATAAAAATCTTTAATATTTTCGTGTTATCGCCTTATTGAACTTATGATTTTATACCTGTTTTTGAAAATTCAGTATCCAAAATGTGTATTAGTATCTCCGTTAACATTTCGTGTTCAGTTAATTACAACGAAAAATATTATTGAATTATTGAAGCTGGATCAAAAAAAGAAAACTTTAAATTTTTAATATTTCGTTACTTCTGTTAGCATCAAAAAATAGTATTTTTTTTCTAGCATCAATGATGTTAGCATCATCTTCTGATGATGCTAATAGCAGCTAACTAAATATTAAAAATTAAAAGTTATTTGGCCCGGTTCCCAAAATTCAATAAAAATGGATCCTCAAAATCAAATGTATGCAACGAAAAATAATGAAATATTTTAAATGGTTCTGGGTTTAATTATTTTTATTTGATATTTTAACTATAATTTTTTATATTTAAGTTAAACTATAATTTTTTGAATTTGATTATATTTTATTGTAAAAATCCGCTTAAAAATAAAGTATTTAAATATTTTATTAAATAATTAATATTATTTAAAGTAATAAATATTGTATTTAATTATTATTGAATTTGAAATTAGCATAATTTGCATCAAGCTTTATGTGCGGTTCCTCGAAACAATTTGTCATTCAAGCAAAATTCTACAAGACCGTACAGTCGAACAATTATTAACAGTAAGTCTGTATTTGTCTCAAATATACAATAACTCTATTATATTATTATATCCGTATTCCCCGTGATTTTTATATAAAACGTTTTTATTTTTTTTTGTAAAATTACAAAATATATTCTGTACTGAAATATTTTTAAAATTATATTTTATTATAAATTGTATAAAATATATGTTTTATGTTTAGTTTGATAATTATAATTATATCTATCTTCAAATTAATTGATTGCATTAGCATTTTGTAAATTAACAACATCCACTTAAGATCTAACAAGGCATCAGATTTTTTGATAAAAAATGATGATCTGTTGTGTTTGACTGTGTTTATTGACACCAAAACCTTTTATTCTTTCTAAATGCCCATAATGAGAGCTTCTTTACCGTTTAAATAAATATAAACACAGTATTAATATTTTTTAAATGTGGATACATTTAAAAAAATAACCAATTAAAACAATTAGATATTTCAAAATGTTTATTTTTGAATTATAAATAATTAAAATAATTAAAATTTTATTTTTAAATAACATTTAAATTTATGTAAATTACATATTGCTATAAAATGCTATTTTTGAATTGATCTATTTTAATGTTTATTATTTGAGCGAAATATTTATCAAGTTGTTTGCAAATTAAAAATGTCTCACATATGTATATATAATCGCAAATATCCGACAGATTCTGGAAATTTATTAAGTTTAATTAATTAATAATCGAATTAATTTTTAAAAAGGGAATATTAAGGGATAAATCAGAATGTATTTATAATTAATTTACTGGTTTTTAATCGCTTTATTTGAATACATAACAGAATTATCATATTTGACCACAAATCGTGTTTTCCGACTTTGGCGAATGTACTAACATTATGCATTAATTAATATTAGGTTCTAAGAACTTTTCTCGTAATACGAATCCAGCGAATGGTCATCAGATCCATAACAGTAAATTCAGTGAATCGACAACTTATCTTGATCACATTAATACTGATGATGCATTCGAGCCGGCTTCTCTACCGGACCAAAATAGTTTGGATAATGTCAACATTTATCGTCAACCACGAAGTAGAGACTACTTTCCGGCGTTTCAAGCAAACAGATCGAACAATTGCCATCCACCGTTTAAAAAGGGATCCACGGTAATCTCAGGATCTTGGAGAAATTCTGGTAAGTTATAATCGTTATTTGTGTCTAATAAAAGATTTTTTGATTAGCCAATTCTAGACCATTTTCTGCCGCAAAATTTAGTTCTATCCCGGACGATCCAGTTGATTTATCACCAAAAGGCACGTGATGTTTTATGTTACTAAGTTTCGAAGAAGCGTTAATTTTAAAAAAAATTAAATATTAAAATAAATTATTAATAAATATTACTTAATATTTAATATTAAATTAAATATTAATAATCAATGCAAAATGTGCAGACATTGTAAGTTTAAATAAAATAACAAAATTAATTACTTTTTATTGATCATTGCACTTTCTCTTCAGATATGTATTATATATTTTTTTATTATTAATCTTGTCATTTTTATGAAACATTAAATCCAATTGTTCAAGTATATCGGTATATAAATTTAATTGCACAAATAAGCCCATACAGTTTATTTAAACCCATATATAATTTTATTATCGTTTATAAACTGAAATTAAAATATATCTAATTTGTAAAATATGTCACTTTCTTCTTTCCTTAAAAAGCATTACAAATTTATTATTTATTATGAATTTATTAACCTATATTTTTATAAGCTTATTACTATATATTTATAAATTTATAAAAATATAAATAAATTTAGATTGTAAATAATATAAAATCCTATCAACTATTCTATTGATGCTTTCTATTCTTTATGCTTTAAGTTAGTAGCTGAGGTAAATATTTTCATCACAATGTATTTTTCGCTCTTATTTAGTATCATATGGTCTTTCATGCCTAGTCTAGAATATTGCTTAGGTCTTCTCGTAAACTGTCCAGCATATCAATTTCACTATTTACAAAGGATTCTGCACATGGCTGCTAGGGTCATCTTCCGCCTTCGCAAGTACGACCACATCTCCAACACCCTCCGCATCCTTAACTGGATCGACATTCCGAGCCGCATAACCTCTCAAATTCTCACACTTGCATGGCAAATCAAATTCCGGCACAACCCTCCTTATCTATATCTTCCTGATAGCGCATCCTATATGACGACTGGTCTCTCCCTAAGAAGTCATCGCTCCTACTCGCTTTTCGTCCCTCGTCACAACGGTAATCACGGATATCGTGCGTTCACCATCGCTGCACCACGCCTTTGGAACAAACTTCCTCGAGACACAAAATCATTGACGTCGCTTAAACACTTCAAAACTTCCTTGATCGCCATACTTCTTGCAAACGAACTAAAATAACACTTTCAGCCGCAATCAATTCAATAACTCTACATACAATTTCAAACATTCATCGGACGTAAACTTGTCTTTTAATTTTTATAGTGAGCCTGTAAATGGTTCTATTTACCACAAAGGCCACTCTAAATAAATTCTATTCTATTCTATATGGAATAATATAATTATTATATTATCGTATTTTAAATCTGACTACTTCCTCAGATAAATGTAACACTTACATTTATTAAGTATGGGCAAGCTTGAACCGTACGGGGTCATATATTATGTTACATCTGATATTTTTTATATTATTTGCATAAAGCGTTAATATACTATTTATTAAAGTGAAGAATCAAGTATTTATTATAAATAAAATATATTTAATTTTTAAAATATTATAATTTTTTAATATTTTAATTTATTAATTAAATAAATTAAATTTTCTAAATATAAGTCAGCTATAATCTGCTAAATCTAGATTTGTATAAAGCGTACTAAAATCGTACGTATTTATATTCTAAAAATTTATTACGTTCGTGTGTTCTAAAAATTCTTTTATTATTTATCGAACGTTAAATATTTAATGTGAATTAAAAATTAAGCGATTTTTTAAAATTAAGTTTGTTAATTTAAAATCATATTTGTAAAATATTTAAGGTTATCAAAACTATGATCACCATTAGTTGTAGCTGTCCAGTCATCGAAACTAAAATTTTTATATTTTTATATTTGTATATTTTAATGGTTGTTCTTTGACATTGTGTTCACAAGAGGCTACTCCAGGCGGATATTGTAGAGTCTAATAGTCTTGTTAACTAAAGCTACTATTTTAAAGATCGTCTTTGCAAAACAAGACTCCATTATTTTTAAATTGACAAATTGATGCATTGTGAGCTCTGTTGTAATTATTAAATGGAATCTTTCAATATTTCGATTGTGGAAACAGTTTTAATTTGATGAATTTAAATTGGTCTGACAAATTCGAATATTTTTAATTTTAAACAAATGAGATCCTTTAAGTGATGTTTTATTGTAAATTCTTTTAATCCTTTTAGATTTACCCGAATGGTTGGACGAACCGACTTCAGATTTTAATCCTAAGAATATGACATTTGATAATCAAGGAAAATTTGTACCTGTGGATTCACTGGAGGTAACAAAATCAATGCGAATTTTAAAATCGGTGCTGATTATGAGTTGGAAATTGTAGTTTTGTAAGAGCAGTGGTTCACAAAAGTTTTGTTGAGCTGTACGAACAAAACGTAACGCATAGTTCTTCGAAATATTTTAAGATGTCCAGGGAATATTAAAAATTTTAGTTTGTATAATTAAAATTTGTATTTGTAAATCGGGTAAGATTAACGCATATTCTATTAATTGAAACTATTATCTGTATATTTACTTTTCAATTAAAAATAAATTTTTATATTAATTGCACATAAAGTCTTAGCTAAGCCATTTGTGCTAAACTTGGTTAATTTAAGTATACACTCGAAATTTACAATGGATTTTGTAGATGGTTAATAGACTTTAAAATTTCCAACTATTTATGTATCCAAAGGAGAAAATGAGATATACTTTAATGTTTGAATATTTCAAGTTAATATTCAATAATATATTATTATTAAATTATTATTCTGTAATAATATCATCGATAAGCGGGTGTTAATCATTTGCCTTGGTAATATGCAATTCCAAGATCACATATTGCAGTGGATTCTTAAAGTATTTTAGATTCTTAAAGTATTTCTATCAAACTATAAATTTTTTAGGTTTTCAATTTCCCTATCGCCTGTTGCTACACAGTAATCAAAATACTATGTTACTTTCAGATTACTATTAAATTTACTAAATAGTAAATTTGATTTTAAGACATTTAATTAATTTAAAGATAAAACTGTATTTTACTAATTTTATGAAATTAAATATAAAATTAAATTAATTAAATTATATTAATTTGATTATAGACATTTAATATAAGATTAAATTAATTTGATAAAATTAAATTATTAAATTATTAATTTTTATTTTATAAAATTAAATTATTGACTAGTAAAATTGGTATTTCATTTCTGAAATCGCTGTCCTATTTTATTACCTATTAGCATAAGTGCTTTAAAATCGCTGATCAATACAAAAGTTTAACAGTAAATATAAAAAATAGCCTTATTCTTAGTAAAATTTCGAAATTTTTAAATAAAATTTTTTATTATTTCAAAAAATGTTTTATTTATAATTATGAAATTTACTGTGACATTTGTACGCTTAATGACCATTTACGGTTTCGAAATACTTAAAAAATTGATAATTTCGATAAGTGTATTTTTCAGGAACCTAAAGAGCAAGCGATAGTATCTGATAAAATCTTGTTTGATAATCGTGTTGATAAAAGTCTTCCCCGTCAGCATGCTGCTAGTAATGAGCAAACAGTTTACAACAGTCAGTCTGTCAGTTAATCTGTTAATTTCAATTTACTAAATTATGTCTTTAGAATGAATTAGAGAATGAACGATCTGCATTTGATTTCAGTGCTCTCAAAAAGCAAATTGATGATACCAATGGTTCCGATATAGATCGTCTACCATTAATAAACAAACCTCCCTTGAATAGTGTGGTAAATCCGTTACGATGGGAATACATCGATCCACAAAACATTGTGCGCGGTATGTTCGCTTATATTTACATGAGATTTGTATATATCTACCATATTTCTTAATGTTTAACGCTTAAATATTTTAATCGTATTTTTAATAACATCATTATTTCATTACTCATCTTGGTATTGATTCGTAATCCTGGCCTTTATCTATGTAATGCTTTTTAATGAAAATTTCGCATGCTTTTGCAATATTACTTGATTCATACAATAAAGTTGCCATTCGAGCATTTGAGTTAAAACCTTTGTTTAAAGTTTGTTCAAAGTTCATTCATGCTAGTTTTTGTGTAATAAAAAATATTATTATATAGCATAGCAGTTCCTCCTAATGACCTCTAATTCTTATTCTGATACATCGTCTGTTATTTATTAGTCAATTCATAAAAATAACTTTTTAAATTTCCGTTTTATTTTAACTTGATATAATTATAAAATCTTATAGCAATTATTTATTATTTAAGAGCTCAAAAAAATGAAATGACTTTTGAAATTTTTTAATGGTCGTATATCCAGTGAAAAATAAATTAACTGTTTTATACCGTACAAAGCTCTATCTACAGTTTTTTCGACAAGTAGAGAACCAGCAGTAAAAATAAGGAATCGATTACTTATGTTTATTCGATACAGCGATCGTATTTGTATCGAGGATACGAATACGTATCCTCGATAATTAAATTGTATTTTCATGTACACGCTTTCTTGAAGTCTCAAATTTATATCAATCCAAGAGCTCAAAAAATGAAAAGACTGAAATGTTTTGATTGAAAATTAAAAAGTAAGATACGGACATTATCCGATTAGGCAGTTTGAAATGTCACCGATATGTTGTTGATATCATTGTATTTAACGAAAGAAATTTTTCGTTCGATGTTTTTCCGATTTTTAATATCATCTTCGGTTAGATAAGATTACGGAATTTATAACTTTTAAGTAGCCGTGATCTTTTGAAATTCATAGTTCCTTATTTTTAAGTTAGTTTTGGACAAAGCCATATAGTCTGTGGTTGTTGCAGCGGTAACAAACTGCAGAAAATAATATTAAATCTTTATGTATTAATTATATATTATATATCAAATATGTATCGAGTAATGTTTAATGTAGAGTTATTTTAATAAAACGAAGATCGTGTAGGACGACAAAATAGCAGTATCTAGAATTGTTAACTTTTCGTCTACCAAAAAGATTCAGAAGTCACCCTCGATACAATAGACAGTTCTGTAAATCTGTCTGAACGACAAACTCATTTGCTTTACTCATTCATCTAACAATTTAATAATAATTTGGTTATTTACGCGTTCGGAAGATTGTTCGCAATATTGAATATCAATATGAATTATGCCTAAACGAAAAAATATGCCGGCTGCTTCTCAAGTGACATCTGATATTTGAAAAAGACAGGCTATCCATTGTAACAAATGGAATAAAATCCTTTACAGCATTTTACATTAGTAAATCCTGTGTTAATTATATAATTAACTTTCACATTCCTGGCCCAAACATTACAATGTAAATGGTTATTTTTTAAAAGAATTGCTGTAATTCACATTTATCGCATTTTACACCTCAATGAACGACTTTTTTCAGTCATACATTACTCTCCTAATAATGGACAAAATTTAAATGGCATTACCATGAAAATAGCATAGCCACTACTACGTTTTGTTGGACTCGGATGGAACTGTCTTACTCGAATCCAACATTATAACATGATATTTCAAATGAAATTTGCTAACCCCTCCAAGATGACATTCAAATTCATATGTTTTCACACGACACTGATCACACCTTTTCTCCATTATTTTTACATGAAAGGTGCATCCACATGGCTCTCAGTCACGCTTATATCGAGTGTGGATGCCACCGTGATAACCTGAAAATTGTTTATCTAGCAGTATGTATTGAATACGACATTCACTATCAGATCAATCAGCCGATATAATTACGATCAGCCATAATATTGTTCGAGATCTGCTAACTGAAGAGTTTATAGTATCACATGTTTTCTCATCACAGTTAAACCAACATTTAATCCGGTACTCGAGAACATGACTTAAGATTTGCTGACAACTAATACATATATGTATGGCAAAGTAGCCTTGCAATGCCAAGAGTTAGTTGGGATAAAACAAAGCTGTCTGCAATGGACATTTGTGTTTTTAGTCGCAGTGTTGCGTTATATGGCTATTGATCTTTCTATAATCACTTCAAATATCATAAGCTAGAAGAATAGCAAAGTAAGAAGAACGAGTAGCAAGTACTTGAAGACAAAGGTTCTCCATTTATATTTCACAAATGGCGAACAGTACTAATAACGAAGAAGCAGGATTACTAATAATTATTTATAAATTGTTACATTTTTTGATATCTCACTAAAATCTATTGATATTTGGACTTATAAATTGTCTGGCCTTAACATAATTATGAATTTTTAAATTGATAAATAGACAATTAATAAATTGCTTGGCTTTAAAAATTTCGATCGCCGCATTCGATAAAATGTACGCGGTAATCGATAACTTAATTTAAGTCATTATCCTATTTGCATTAACTATTAACTTTAAAATATATAGTTTATATCGGGTGCATCAACGTCCTTTGACAACGCGACCTTGTGGATTTGCCTTGTGCTTACAGAAATGTTAATAGAGAGTGCATGCTCGAGGTTTAACCCCCGAATATAGGGTTTGCAGTGCAAACGCCTCCACCATTCGTGCACACAGGACCATGGTCGAATAGTCACAAATAATATCCTTTTAATATATAATATTAATATACCTTTTTTGATATCATTTAAAATATATTATTGTGTATAAAATTCTAGAACAAACTAGATCTAATACGAAAACAAAATTTTAATCACTTTAGTTTTAAAATTTGTATATTTCACAATATAAAATGATCATTAAATTCTATTTATATTTTAAGGTCCATTTACTGATCATCAGATGAGTAAATGGTATGCTGCAGGATATTTCTCACCTTCGATTTTAATAAAGCGCAGTACCGATTCTAAGTATTCACATTTAGCTGAGTATGTAAGTGCCCTCGGTTCCGGATTCTTTCACTCACACAAACCGATTAGAGGATTTTCTGAGGTTTGTTTAGTACATTTTAAAGTAGTAAATTACAGTATTTATACCACTGATTGCATTTTTAAAAGTTTCACGAAATATCTCATATTAATCTAAATACTATTATATCCTCTTATTCACTTACGGTTTTAATTAATTTCTGATGATTTATTGTCTCAATCCGTATTTTAATAAATAAAATAAAATATTTTAATATTTTGAATAAAATCAACTAAAATAGAATTTTAGTTTATTTCCACCTTGGAAATCATGATTTAATTTCAAGTTAATTTAATTATGCAGTCATTGTTTCAATTGAAACTTTTGAAAATAGTCATCAAAATTTCAATGGTAGCAAGGACTGCACCCATATATATCAACTTAATATTAAATAAAATTTATAAAATTAAAATACTTCATTACCTATTTAGGATAATCAATAAATAATAAATTAAATTTAATATTTAATAATAAATTAAAAGGAAACTTAATAAGCATTTTCAAAAAATACTTTAAAAGAAACTTAATATTTGTAATAAAACATTTCGAATTATTGCGCTAGTTTATATAGATATAATGTCGATTCGTAATCAATGCAATGCATATAGTATGTATACTAATTCCACTTTAATCCAAATGATTTTGTTAATCAATGCAATTCATTTTTAAAACTATAAAATATATATATTAATAACTACAGATTTTATAAAGAAACCTTGTATGAAAATAATTATCTCACATTAAAAAAGTAATATCTCAAATTTAATATCAAATATAATAATTCATTATAGCAAAACCCTTTATTTATTGATCATCAAAACAATGCCAAAATTTTAATAATATGATAATTTATTGATAATTGTATTTTAATGACCACTATCGACCATGTAGATGCTTTAAATTGTTTTAAAATAGTTGATAATGATCAATTATTGATAAAGAATTATTGGAGCTGAATCAAAGAAATAAGGAATATTTTATTTGATATTTCGATAAACTCTGTTAGCATCTTCAGAAAATTACATTTTTCTGAAGGTTAACGAATAAATTCTAAGAAAATTATATGTATTTTATTTTGCTGTATTTATATGATATTCAAATTATATGCAACTATTAAACTGTTTAGGAGAATTCTGGTCTCATTTATTTAATAGGAAATATTAAACATTAATTGACAGAAAGCTAAATTAACAAAATATGACCGGCAGTTTAAATGTTGATTTATAAAGTTAATTTTACTATTTAGATTTATTAATAAAAGCGAATTAACGGAATTGAGCCTTTTATAAAATACCTTGATGTATGATAATAAATTAGTTATTTAGATCATTATACATTAATTTCTCTCTTTATTTCAAATATAGTTTTATAAGATTATAAGAGATTATAAGATTACTATAAGATTATATAGTTCTATATAGTTATTTTTATAGTTCTTAAGATTTTAAAAAGTGACGTTTGTTGAGTAGCCACATTTTTTCAAACTGAACGTTTCTATTTCTTTCGTGTTTAGTATATTGAGAACTCCGCAATTACTGCTGCCGCTCAAGAGAATGCTGTATACTGTACACCGAATGATTGGTAGGCGAGTTTAAAATCAAAAGCTTTTTTAAAATGTCTATTTTATTTAGCATTGAAAAATTACAATAGTGAATTTATTGAATATATGTATTATATTTGTTTTGGTATTGTATCTTCTATTTTAAATTTTTACAGTGACTGCTGCTAATAATATTAATTATTCAAATTGAAATTATTACATATAATTACAACAATTACAGTTGATTATTTATTTTTTTTTGTAAAAATTAAAGTTGTAAAACTTCAAATAATTTGTAAAATTACAAATTGTTTGAAGAAATTACTTTAATTTACTGAAATTACTTTGTAATTTCAGAAAATTTCACAGTAATTTTTCGAATTATTTTTAAAAGTTGCGTTAAGCATTCTTTTTTAAGCTAAATTTTTACTTAATAAATAAAATTAACAAAATAACATTTTTATTGTTTTGTTTTATAAATTATATTTTTGTTTCAAAAATGCATTATATTTTTGAAATAAAATGTTTATTTTATCATCGGGTGTAGTAGAGCAAATACTCCTTCACTTTTAAAAAACTAGAATTAAGTATAATAAAACAAATAATCATTTAGTATTCATTCTGTATTGTTTAGATCAAGATGTGCTTTTATATTACTTTATTTTATCATTATTTTATTAGCTCATGAGCTTCATAAACTTTTATTGCAAAATGAAAGCTTTTGTGCTTATAAGCTTTGATATGGCATGAACCGTTGCTTCATCATTTTTTTAATGCTCAATAAATTGACCAATTCGGTCAATGTTATTATTTAAGTTATTATTTATTCTTTATGTTAATATTTAAAAGAGACAATGTTATTATCTAGTTAAAATATTTTCGAATTTTGTGGATAACATCAAAATTAAACAATTGTTTCCTACTTGGAAGAAATATAAACTTAGCATTTAGCCAAGTGTAAACTAAAATGCGAAATACAGTTCATATTTCGATCTGCTATTTAAACATGTTATACTCTTCGAAACATTGTATTGGAATTTTTTTAAATAAACTTTGTTTAACATTCTATTTCATCCATTAATTTACAAATTATAAAATTTGTCAATTAAATAGCAATTTAATTTTATATTGACTGATTTGGCTTTCTGTATTTACATAAATAATAAAATAATGCCAACAAGATGCTTATATTTTCTCATAATTTTGTTTGCATTCTGTAAACATTTTTACATTTTGAAACAAAATTTTCAATATGCAGTATTTTTTTACTAAATAATAAACTTAAATTGATGTTCGCCGCATATATATTTACGGTTAAATTGCTCCTTTTTAATAGAATTGTTATTTTAAGGAACGCGTTTGTAGCAAACCAGTTTGCTTACGAATCTGGACTTATCAATCAAACAAATAAAATCCAGGGTAACATATATGTTTTTAATTCGAGATTCCTTATTGTGTTCAGATTTAGACTCTATTACAAATCTGATAGGGAAATCAACTGCTCAATCTGACTCTATTGTTATAGGTATGTAGATTTGTAATAATTAAATGCGTTCAATACTTTGTGTACCTTACAACGCAAAGAGGTAAATATCACACCCAATTAAAATGTAATTTTAAAATTACTTTATTATCTAAATTTAAAATTTAAAATTAAAGGTTTAATTACTAAAAGTTAATACTAAAGGTTAAAGTTAAATTTAATAATAAAGGTTTAATCTTACTAAAGGTTAAATTAAACTAAATTACTTCGTAATTTAGTTTTTGACAGCAATAAAATACTAAGCAATTGTTTAAATTATTTTATTTAAATAAATAGTTTTGCAAAAGTTAGTCTACCAGTTTCTTTATCTAAAACATTTGAGATAAATTTTAAAAAGTTGTTGGATCTCTAAAGTTGGACCTCTAACCATAGTTACTGATTTGTGAAGTCAGTACGTCTAACTTTATTTGGTCGTGGAAAGTTGTAGTTTTTGAAATGTATAACCTATTATATATTATATATAATATATTACATTATATATAATATAATATTACTATTGCATAATAATTATTACTATTATATTATATTATCGTATAAGTATTATGTATTACATTATTATGCTTTGTATTAGAATAAGAAACACCGTATAATCAAATTTAATCAAATCAAATACGTCATTAGCATGTTTTTGGCCCCACTGCTATGCTGAATAAAAGAAGAGGGTCAAAACTTGATAGCATAGCAGTTCATTCTGATGACCTCTAATTCTTATTTTTATGCATTTTCTGTTATTTATTATTTAACTCGTTTAAAATTGACTTTTATTTAAAATTTCAATTTTAAATTTTAACTTGATATAAATATAAATTGTATAATATCTTATAATTTTGCATTATTTATCTTTATTTATATATCGTATAAAATACGTAGATTCAGTTATATGATATGATTATACATATTATAAATATGATTAATAATATTTATAGTATATTATACATATTAAACATATTATTAATATTATAAAATATAATGTTATAAAACATTATGATAATTGTTTTATTTTTAATAAGGGTATTGATAAGTCTTTATAATTTGAGCGTCTTACTTCATCTGGGAAGCAATCTGTCGTTTCTTTGGTCCTAAACTTTAAATAATTATTTATATTTTTTATCTTAATAAAAAAGTATAACTCAGCAAAATATTATTAAAAATGTAAACTCTAGAAGGAAATGTAAAATATACGTATGTTTACCTATCTGATTTGATTAATAAAATGTTATGATAGTCTTATTTTAAATGAAATAACATTTATTTTCATTATTTTTCTTATTTTCATTTTCTGTCTATGTTTTATTTAGATGCCGATGCAAATGAATGGCGTTTATAAAACGATTTTATAAAAAGAGATTAATTTTCTCAGACCGCCTTTTATTTGCTATATTTTATAACAAATGTCATTTTTGGTGTATTTTCTGTCTATGTTTTATTTAGATGCCGATGCAAATGAAATAACAAAGCGTCTAGGTTTCAATGATCCCAGTGTTATGGCTATTTCTTCCAGTCAACCAAAATTTGACAGTGAGCAGTCGTTAGAAGACCCATGGCATCAGATCATGTCGAGACGCCCTAATGTCAAGGTTAATATTTTAGATTTGGTTTGTGATTTGAGAATATGATTTTAAAAATTACCTTTTTAAGTATTTTAAATTACCTTTTACAACACAGATAAAAATATTTTATTTTAATTCTAATTATAAAAGTTGTATATTTACAACTTCTGTTCTAAATTTGTTTTTTGAAAAACTGTTCTGGAATTTGGAAATAATTATTTTATCAAACACTTTTCTTGAATTGTAAAACTACACTATATTTGAATATCTATTATATTTAATATATATTTAAATATAATAGATATATATAAATTTATATCAATTTATATTTTACGAGCTATATATTTATAGCTCGTAAAAATAAATTTAATTTTTTTAAGAAATAAATCAATTAAAAATTTGTATTGTTTTCAATTATATAGTCGGAAACTTTTTTAGAATTTTCTTAATAATACTTTTATTTTTATAGATAGAAGGTCTGTTGTTTATAATTTTCTTTTAGTGATTGGAACAGCAATAAAAAGAAAAAATTATTTAACTTTACACTAATTTTAAACTCAGATATTTGTCTTCTTCACGTTGTTAATCGTTGAACTGCAAACTATTCCTACACTGTTCAGTTCAGTATTTCATTTGCGGCAACATGAAACGATAAAATAAAACAATAAGCTCCAATTTTCCATAAAATATACAAATACAATAAAAGTCAGGAGTTCAACTCGTACAGCAAATGGATAAGTGATAACTTCACATGATTAAATAGCAATAATATTAAAAATTTATGTATTTTTATACTTTTAGGTTTAATTTGATTCAATCAAATTGATTAATTTAATCAAGCCTTTGTTTGATTCAACAGCAGCACTCGTCCCCATATTTGTTCTAATTCTTGTGAACAAATCTTGGGCGGTTTATCACAATTCTTACAAGCTATTTTATATACACAACACTGTTTTATAAAATTAGGTTTTTGTTTTAATATTTTATGGAGTTAAGGTAGTGTTTTATTGTAAAGTCTAAGTTCATCAGCACTCATGACTTTAATTTTTTATAATTTTTTTTATAATCTCCTAGATGCTGCTAGTATCAGCAAAAAGGTTAAGTTTAAAATTAAAATTTAATTTCAAATAATGATACATTTAACAAACTGCCGTTCTCCATACGCTTGTTATTTTGCTCTTCAAAAAGCGAAATAAATATAAAATAAAATTGTATTTATTAAATATGAAATCAGGACATTTAACAAAGTACCGTTCTCCATACGCTTGTTATTTTGCTCTTCAAAAAGCGAAATAAATATTTATAAAATAATATATTTTTTTATTATATATTAAATATATCTATCAAAACCAAAACTATTTTGGCTTGTAGATTCTTTTTAGAACTAAGAAAAAGAATTATGATCTATTTTTAGTGGCCACTGTCAACATCTAAAATAATTATCGAATAATAATATTTCGTTTGATAAATTATTATTAAATATAAAATAAAATAGGAAATTATAACTAAGAAAAAATTCAATTGTACATAAATTTATTGAAATAGTCACAATTTAGTCTTGGTTTTAGACGTTAGCGGTGATATCTTAAATGTTGCATTATCTTGATCATTATCTTAATATAAAACTTGTTTATATAACAAACATATCAAAGTGTTTTAATTAGTTTTTAGCAATTGATAAAATAACGTTGGATAATAAGTTCGCAATTTGAGTTGGTTGCTGTTCTCGGCAGTATTTGTATTTGTATTTTAATATTTTATATTTTACTTTAGCAAGGAAGACACCGAGAGAAACAGTCGTTTGTTAAAGTTAAAAAGAATGAGCTTCCTATTGGAATGTATATACCACCAGATCCGGTGCCTTCAGCCAACATGAATATTAATAATGTTACTACAACTGCTGAAAGGTGATTGTTTTCTTGTTGTATTACTTTTTCGTTATATTTGTTCATCTGGGCTAGCTCTAGTTACAATCAACAATCTTACAATCTTCCCGATAGAAATGATAATCTTTATGTAAGATTGTGGATTTAAAATTATTTTTGTTTGCGTTTTATTATGTTTGAAAAAAAGGAAAGGTTTAATTTTTATTATTAGTCAATATTGCAAAATCATTTGTCTTTTTTAATTAAAATCAGTGTTTTTAGTTTGTTTGTAAATTGATATATACGTATGCTAAATATATCGTGTGCTATAAAAAGGTTATATAAGGATGTTTTAAACCCCATTACATGCTAAGTAATAAGGTTTTTAATTCTTTCGACTTAATGCATCGAATAATGCACCGACTAAATGGTACGTCTAAAAATGGTACTAAATGGTACGTATTTAGGCGTACCTATAAACGGTACGCCTAAATGCTCATGCAAAAATGTTTCTTGTAAAGTTAAATATGTCATCTTTACGATATAAATTAATAGTAGTTTTACTTAATGTTAATTTAATGTTCATATCTAGATATACACATTCTTTATCATTAATATTGGTTTTGTTAAGAATAAGGCTTTATGGATAAATGTGCTCACTAATTGAATAAAAATTATTAGAATTAAATACATATATTAATAAACATATATTCGTTCGTTATTTTTTCTTTACTATATTTTCCGCTTTTTTGGTAAATATGTCAATATTTACTATTTTCTGTTTGATGGTATTTTTATAGTAACCAAGTTAAAATTATGCATCTATTAAATTATTTAAATGATTTTGAAGAAAGCCAATATCATTAGAAATTGTTGCAATTCTTAAAATTTCATTATTTAATGTATTATTTTTTATATTATATGGTATGTCATGAATGCTCATGCAAAAATATGTTTCTTGTAAATTTAAATATGTCATCTTTACGATATAAATTAAAAGTAGTTTTAATTGATGTTAATTTAATGTTCATATATAGATATGTACCTTCTTTATAATCATCAGTATAGATTTTATTAAGACTGTGGCTACCTGAATAAATTTTTTCGCTTATTGAATAAAAATTATTAGAATTAAATACACATGTATCATCAATGTATTGAAACATAATCTTTATATAATTTAGATTTATTTTTATTTTTTCACAGTTATGAACAAATTCATATTCAATAAGGCTTAGAAAATAAGTCAACTGTAGTTGGGCTACTATTACCTCCCATGTAAGCATATATTTGGCTATAAGATGTCCATACTAAATAATTTGGCTAAATATAAGTGTATATGAATATATTATTTCGGATCGCTAAATTACTTTAAATCGTAATCAAATAAAGTCTTTAAAATGTACTTGTTTATAAAACAATACTCGATAAGAGCTAAATTGAATTTAGCTCTTATTGAAATTGAATTCTCATTCTTCTATTTTCATTCTAAAAGCAACAAAACAATAGTCCTTTTGATTGCTGGGATTTTTCTTAAATCCTAATCTAGAATTTTGACAACTATTTATAAATAATTTAATATGTGTTCAAGGTGCAACCAATGTATTCATAATTTAAGCTTTTAATTATAAACCTATTTAATTGTTTAATTATCTAATTGCAACTTTTTACTATTTTTAGGATTTGGTTATTGGAGATGAAGTTAAATTCATAAATTCACTTGAACGTCCCATTGAAAATATTTCACCCTGGGCATATAATAACGTTCGATCAGTTGAATCAACTGATTTTAGAAATATTCTCGAAGAGCAAGAGCGTTCTAAGAAGGTATGTTTACTTTATAGTTACTAAGCAAAGCACTTTTTTTTAAAGATACAAATGGAGAAGGATATGTCTGCATCTCATATTACAGAGGTACCTGCCATAAGTTCTGCTTCTACTACTGTGTGGAAAAGTCATAACTACGGGCCAGTTGAAGATTTTACAACAATTCAACTTGAAGAAATGCGCAAAAGCCAAGCGTCGGTAACTACATATTCTATAGCAATTGTCTTAATCAAGATAGCTAGATAATTTAAGGAATCTTGCATTTAATTGCTAAATTTATTTAGGATAATAGACTATTATCCTATTTTTATTGATTACATTATTAAATTTTAAAGGTTTTTATTGTAAAATAATTATGCATATATATTTATACAAATAACGGTGACGTTGTAAATCCGAAAGAATTAAATTTACTTCAACTGTAACAAGCAAGGTAATTGCACCATGTTTCAATCCTATCTATACGCCAACAGCAGTACGCTACATTTCAGTATTGATTGATTTCATCAGCCACTGATCCAATACCAACGTTTCGCGTTTCAGTCCTTTTTATGTTGGCTGACGATCATTTGACTCGCCTTTTTTATTGCAATTAGATTTAATTAAAGACTTTCGTCTTGCATTTTGCAAATTTTATTGAAATTATTTATGATTTCAAATTAAATCAGCGTTGGTAGGGGAAGGTGTTACCTTCAATTTGAAAACCTACATACTTTTGCTATTAATTACTATTATCAAATTAGTCATCTATAATTTGCTTCCTAATTTTAAGTTAATTTAATTGTGAGGTCATTATTACAATTGAAGTTTTTGATGACACCGAACGTTGTTTTAATCCAATTTATACGCCAACAGCAATACGCTAAATTTCAGTATTGGTTGACCGCATCAGCTACTGATCCAATACCTACGTTTAAGTACCGGTTCTATTAATGTTGGGTCACAATCACCCACTCGTTTGTTTTATTTACGATTAGATCGAATGAAACTTTCTTCAGTAGCTGATCAGTAGTTGATAAGGTCTAGCAATACTGAAAATTTACTCACTGCTGTTGGTTTATAGATAGGATTGAAGCAACATGCAGAATGTAGTAATCAAAATTCGAATTATTCATATTGATTGCATGTTCGCAATCACAAACTTAAACAAACGATTGTAATTTATTTTTACGTTTAGCAAGTTGACACCGTTAATCAGCATTTTAAACCCGAGAGATTAGATCTTTTAAGACAACTTCAGGGACCGATTGAGAGCAAAATCAAAAATCCTCTTAACTGGGCCCAATGGAACAGCCCTTCTGAGACAGTTTGGAGACAAGAACTATCAGCGATGAGGTAAATTGTAAAATATATAGTTCTCTTTTCGACCTTTTGTTCACTTTTGTAATCGTGTTTAGTAATTTCTTGTTTAGTATCACGAAATTAGATAAATTACTGTAAAATTTGAAGATTATAATATTTTCTATTTGTTCATCGGAGTTATTTTTGTTATACTTGACTTGAAAATTCATAAATTTTTTTGATGCGAACTCGATAAAAGTTAAAAATTTTAAGAGTTAATGCTAGTCAATACTAGTTTAATTATTATTGTTTAAGTTTAGCCAAATAGATTTTTGTGAAAGCAATTACTTTTTTCGAAAATCACACTTTATTCTTTTTGCGAAACTACATTGAGAAACTACATTTAGAATTTTTTTCTATTTTACAGTGACTGTTGTGCTTGCATTAAATCATTTGATCATACGCGTATAGTTTAATTTAGCTTCAATCGCTGAAATTCATGTCAAGTTAATTTTTTATAGTGACTGCTCGATATATATCAATTCAAATATATCAATTTGCAAAATTTGAATGCATAATTGATTTTGTATTTTTATTTTTTCACATACTTATTTAATTTAATAATTTAAAGATTTAAATAAATTATATCAATATTTTGTTAATAAAATGATGTTACATAATTTGTAAAAATTTCGTAATATAAATGCATAATAAAATAATGTTACAATTAATAATTATAACAATTAAATGCTAATTAAATGACACAATTATTGACACAAATTATTTATTAATTTATAACTTAGTTGTTTTCATTAACGACTCAAAAATGCTGTAAAAACATATAAAACGGTAAAAGTTACTAAATTTAGAAATTTAATAATTTAACAATTCTTTTAAGCAAAAATTAATTGCTAAATTACTTACTAAATTTAATATTTAATAAATTATTGAATAGTAAATTTTCAATTAAATTTAGCTTGCTCTATGTAATCCATTAATCATTTCTTTTTACTTTTTGCTAGGAGTCCTGCTGAAGTTACTAAACAATTTGAAGCCAATGTATTAGTTTTTCTAATGTGTATCGACTTTTTTACCTTCGTATATTTAGAAAAATTTAAGCAGTATTAAGCAATCTGTAATCTCATGGGCTAAGGTAGAAATATCATCTATGTATGGACCGAAAGTTCACGGTAAGTCAAAAAAAACAGTTACAATATATCCATAAGTTTATTTAAAACTTTATCGTTTTTATCCATTTTGTGACAATCCACTTTGTAAAATGTTTCAATCTTTTTAATCTCGATATTTATTAATATTTAAAGGAAAAATGTATTGCCGTTCTGTAAAATGGTTTCGGTCGCGTATGTAAAAAATTTAGTTTGAAATATTCCGAAAAGGTTTTTTGTCTTATGAAAATAAAAAAGATTTTCTTAAATTATAGAACCATCGTACCCATGAAAACCCGGTTGGATTAAATTTTGCCTATATAGATGATCGCGGATTTTACGCGCAAGCGCTCTTTCGTAAATAGAGATGAGAGATTTTTGAATCGAAATAGGCCGCAGATCTTTGGGACAATAAATCGATTTCTTCTTTAGTAAAAATAGACGACGGCTTATATTAATGCCTGCAATGTCGGACGGGGAGGCTAGTAGCATTGTGATGGCGACCTCCTTTCTCTGACTGTCTGTCAAAAGCTGACCGACAAGAGTGGAGAGTGGCGCATGGGATTTTAAGGTGCCCGGGAGTGGCGCATGGGATTTGGAGGTGCCCGGGAGTGGCACCCAGGAGTTAAAAATATCTATAAGAGATAAGTCCCTGCTTCTGAAGTCACACCAAGGCGGGATTGGTTGGGGAGATTTAATGGCTACATAATTATGTAGAGATAGTGACTCTTCTAAAACTTTATCAACGCCTATACTACCAATCGAGCCCAATGATCTATTCTTCCAACAGATGAACTTCTCCTTCTTGAATATTTTCCAAAAGGAAGACTGAGAAAGGTTAAGGTGACAATGCTCGCCCTATCCTTCCTCAGCTGGAACCTATATCTTAGGCTCCAGTATTCATTCGAAAGGGTCTGGGGCGCCATAGTAGACTGCCATTCGCGATTTTTCAGAGTTTAGAATAAGATTGGATGGGAATAATTGAACTTTTAATGTTAAAAAGAATCGGCTGATGTCTGATACTACATCTTTGCGCCTACGTCCAGTAAGCAGGGCTATCGCATCATCAACATATACCACAAGATGTTGATCGCGTTTAAATGCCTTGAAGAGAGCAAGCTAGCAAGATATAAGATAGGAGAAAGTGGGGAATCTAGAGGCGCACCTGTAATAAGGTAGAACTGACGTGCATCAGGGTCGTCTTTGTAGTAGAACCGCTTGTGAACAGCAAGATCTCCACCCTGCTAACAATTCTCACAGGCAACCCGAGGGACCTTAGAGAGAAGATAACAAAGGGAATGTAGATGCGGTTAAATGCAGCATAAAAGTCAAGAAAAATAGCCACATCAAGATGGTGACTGTTATCGTGATAAAACTGGCGCATTTCACTAATTGCGGAATGGACCAAGCGCCCTTTGACAAACCCATGAAAACTCGGTGGGATTAAGCTACGCCTACTCTAATGGTCGCGGATTATACTCGCAAGCGCTTTTTCGTATATGGTGATGAGGGAATTATAAATCGAAATGGGCCGCCGGTCTTTGGGACATAAAACCGATATTTTCTTTGGTAAAAATATACGTCGGCTACAATTGAAACCGGCTACATCCTATGGTGAGGCTATATCTAGAATGGTGAGGCTATATCTAGAACTCCGGTATTCATTCGAGATAACCTGCCGGATAGAATAAAAGCGATATTAGGAAGGTATAGCATTTTTGCTAAACCTTGAGTTTTGCTAGAGTGGATTGTAAATGCAACCTATATTGGTAGTCGGAAGGATTTCGGTAGCTTGCGACAAGAGCTAGGAATTAAATTCGGTCAAACTATCATTCCCTATTCTATAGAAGAGTTGGATAGCTGCCTAAAAGAAGGCTCTGCGGAGTACTGCATTAATCCAACGACCAGTTCTGTCGTTAAAGTCACTGAGTAACATGCCATAGCCCCTACCTAAAATTGGGTCCAGGAGGTCACGATTCTCTTAAATTTCTCCTAGCCGGATGTAGACATTGACTACGCTGAGGCGTTTACCGTTCTTAACAAGTAATATAACAAGAAAGGTCTGGTCACGAGTAATTTAGTAAGATTTATGACCTTAAGGATAATTTAAGGTCATTCCTTGGGGAAAAGTTGAATAGCTGACTGAAAGCAGGCCACTCTAATAGGGCCAAAGTGGAACCTCCTTCTGAACAACGTATTTTCCTCAAGCCGCAAGCGTATTAATTTATGAGAGGTGGTCAGCTGTTGACGCGACTTCTTATTGCAGATGAGTTTTAACAACCACATCCTATGTAGCAGTAATATGTCGAAGAGTGAATATATTGTAGATCAATAAAAGGTGGTGTTGGTTGCTTATGTATAAAATAGTCGTTCCTATCTCTGCAAATTGCAGCATTTGTCCAACGACCAGTTCTGTCGTTGAAGTCACTGAGTAACATGTCGTAACCGCTATCTACAATTCGTTCAAGGAGGTCACGATTCTTGTGAATTCCCCCCCGCCGGATGTAGACATTGGCTATACGCATGTGTTTACCGTTCTTAACAATTAATATAACTAAACAAGAAAGGACTGAACACGAGTCGTTTAATAAGATGAAGGACTTAAGAAATTTTTAACTAGGATTAGAAGACCTTGATAAGCATAGGAGTGTGGAGGGTATTATATACGGAGTAAAGTGGGTGATTATATGCTTATGGATAAATCGAGTAATGTCCTTATGGAGACGGATAGACCGCGTATCCTTAAGGACTATAACATCAACATCTCTACCAAATAGAAGCCTAAGGGCAAAATCATCTAAGATAAGAAGTATGCTCTTAACATGATAGTCCCTTCTAAAAGCTATAATATCTGCATCAGAAAGAAATGTGGGGATGTTGGAAATTTTTAGAGTTGCTTGTATCGGTCTAAACGAGACCGAACCTGAATCCGTAAGGATTGACGAAGTCCAAGTATTCATTTGCCAAAGCAAAGGAGCAGAAGGGTATTCTGATCCCTGTTTACAAGTATTTTATAGAATTGAAGATCACTTTTCCTTTATACTGCTCCGCCATTTTTTAGAAACGTGTCAAATAATTTATTCCTTTCTAATTGCATCAGTAAATCAATACAGATAAGGTTCGCTAATTTTGACATATGGGAGAGCTCCCCCTTCTTGCTAGAGTCAAAATTAGAAAGCAAAACTGCACTTATCTTGAGTTAAGCATGTGTGTTTTTAGAAATTTGCCTTTTCGAGAGTTCCTTTGATGTTCCGATGTTGCTTGTCATTCCGTTCAAGCATGAGGTGCAAATGATCATACTGTGTATTTGATCTTTCCAGCATGAACAGTAATTAAACAATTATTTAAGAAATTCCTTATTATTAGTAATTAAAAATACATAGAACATTTGTAGTTTTTTGGAATCATGCCGGTTCTGATCATATATACATCAAGTTGCAGTCTCTATTAAATCTTCATTATAAATAGTCAATTACGCTTGGATAGTTCCTAACTCATTTCCAATATTACAAAAGTCTGCGCGTATCTCGATGAACTTAAATTTTGGAAAACATAGTCACATTAGAGATAACAAATGTGAGCACATCCGTCAGCGTAACTAAGAATGTTTTTTATTTTGATATCAATCCTGTATTTAAAAATACAGGATGTATATGTGTACGAGACGTTAGATGGTAAAATAATCTAAGATCCAGAATTATTAGCATGGATCACGTGCTAGAGATAATTAAAGAAGCATCACCGTGAGTGCTGTGATAATCAGGTCCACACCAGTGATGCAATTCCTTTGCTTTTAAGTGATCAAGTTCATCGATGCGTCAGCAAACTCACATCATTCATCATGCATATGAAAAAATATAAATATTAATAAGCCCAACGCGAAAGAATGACGAATGCCGTTTCGTCATCACTATGACTCTTCAGTGCCAGTTCCCTCCCACTGCTGGATGCAGAGGAGGACTCCTCTGCATCTAGAGGAGTATATGATTACTAAAGGCCAGTGCCAGTTCCTTCCCACTGTTGGATGCAGAGGAGGACTCCTCTGCATCCAGAGGCTTATATGATTACTAAAAATTCACGCGGAATGGTATCATCGTTTGAGAAATATTATTAAATAGAACTTTAGAATAAATTGAACTTCATTAACATTGTGTATTAATAATGTAGCTAAAGGATGTCTACCTTAATTTTAATTGAATCTGTTTTTACATAAAATTATTTCGATATTTTCTTATTCCTCGAACTATTTTATCGGAAATACAACACTTATTTTGATCGAATTTCTCTTCGTAAATATTCTATTTATACTACAGATATAATAGCCAGATTGCTCGTTTGACCGCTCACAGATAACTACAATAGAAAAATATCAAAATAGAAAAGAACACAAAGTTAAGATTAACACTGGCCAAGTATTAAACATTTCGAAGTGCTCACGTATACGGTTCAGAGTGTCTTTCTTCTTATTTGTACAGTGTCAGATCCTATATAATTGTTTCGACTGATGAAGTTCGTGATTTTCTCATACATATGCAATTTACACAAAAAACTATACGGACATTGATAGACTTGCAGTTCCGAAATAAAGCTGATTTATCTGATTAAAACCGTTTTTGTCAGTATCTACACTGTGTTTTGTTCGGTTATACAACGCGCTGGTTCAACCTCACATCGAACATTGGGCATTTAAGCGTCGTTCCTTTTCACGATAGGCGAAATGAGAGACTTGGAGACAATTCTACGGAATGGCAGCAAACTTATTCGAGGAGGTAAAATGATGAGCAATAATGATCGATTAACATTGATGGGTATGATATCAGTGAAAACAAGACTGCTCGTTCTGAATCTCCTCGCGATGTGACATACATCTCTAAACTCCTCACTAACATCTTTGTACCGCCCTATATCACTTCTCCCAACCCTCTATAAACTGTGTCTTGTTTTTGAGCAAGTTAATAGAAATCTCTTTTATCCAACTTGAGTTCATCATTTGTGCTTTCAGAAATTTGCATTTTCGAGAGTTCCTTTGATGTTCCGATGTTGCTTGTCATTGCACGCTCAGAGTGCAAATTCGTTAAAAGCATGAATTTCAACTACATGAAATATCTTAAATATTTGATATCTTACGTATTATTTGAAATTAAAATATTTAAAATAAATAGCCGCTTATTTTTATACAATCCATGAAACGAGCAACAATACATTGACATTTTTATATTTTATTATATAATAATAAATATGATGAATTTTGATGAAATTAAAACTCTATCGTAATCAATTTTGTAATTTCATAAATCTGAATCAAAGCGAATTTCCGTTTTGTATTTGTTGCAGTACTTTGTTGCTGAGTGATAACTTTGGAATAAAAGATATAAAAAATTTATTTGCCCGTATACTATCAAAGAGTATACATATGCGTGTGTAATTGCATTTTGTTTCTTTCATTTGCACTAAAATTAATGCACAATTTTTAGCTGACGCGGTTATTCATTTACTGTGTAAGTTCAACACATCCGCTGAAATGGAGTCGTTTATTAGGCAATCTCTTGGAACTCACTCTAAAGCTGCCCAATTTGCTGTTAACTTTCATAGCAAATTAGTTGCTGCTGAAAAAGGCAGTAATCTAGCAAACGAAATAATCGCTACTAATGATGACACTTCGGTAAGACTTTATTTGTGAAGTTATCGTTTTTCCATTTTAACAAATTTACCAAGTCTCTTGCTAAAATTCGTTAAATAAATTATTTCGTAAAATTAGATACTTGCATTATTTGTAGAATATTTATTAATTTTAAATATAATTTAAAATTAATTCAATAATTTTTTAATAACTATAATTAACTTCACTATAATTTAATTTAACTATAATTTCTAGTTGAGGCTATATATTGTTAAGATTCTCTTAAACGATTTATTCAATATTTAGAGTTTGTTAAACTCGAAACTTACCCACAATAACCATAAATCATGACATACAAAAATATGTCATAATTTTGTCAAAACTAAATTATGTTCAATTAAATTGAACATGTTGGGTTCAATTTAATTTATAAATGAAAATATAATATATTTTAAATTATTAACTATTAATAATTATTGCTCATTATTTAATATGACACTTTGCTCTTGAACCTTGAATGATCAACTTTAATTTTCCTGCCCGATGTAATGCTCTCGAATCACATCATTGCCTTGTATTTAATTTTCCTGCCCGATGTAGTGCTATTCGTAATTTTTCTCAAATGAATTTTGCTATTTTTATTTAACTGTTAATTTTAATACGACTATTTGTAATATTATTTATAAATGATATTATCTGATATGTTTTGTAGAGGAATAGGGGGCGAATCCTGATAAAATACCAGTTCATCTAGATGTCATCTAATTCTGATGTACTGTATATTTATATTTAAATATAAATATATTTAAATGTATTTTCTGGATTTACATATAAATATATTTAAATCCATAAAAATTAGATTTTAAAAGTTTCCTTGCTTGTATAAATCTAATATTGAGTAGATTGTGTATACTCATTAAACTGAGTAGACTCAGTTCAGTTAAATGAGTAGCTCAGTCTTTATTATTTATTATTTAAAGTCATATTATTTAATATTATGTTACTTTGTAAAATATATGTATTTTTAATTTATAAAATTAATATAATTTAAATAAATTAATGTGATATATTTTATTTATTATATATAATTTATATTTTCTAATTTCAGTGTTTATTTAAAGATATTAATGTATGTACAAACATAAGCTGAATGTATCTCATCTGTAAAACTAAATTAATCGAATATTTGATTTAGCTAATTGTTTGTATTGAACGATGCTTAATACAAACAGATGATAGATTTACAAATAGATTTTTCTTATAAAATTTAAGATGATGTATTCGAGATAACATCAATAGCTTTAAGTCAATTTAACGTAGTTTAAATGTGCTCGAATATTTTGACAAAATAAATGTAAAAGAATTCAATATCTTGAAATATCGATATATCATTTTATTGAATCTTATAGATAAATTGTGAATTCAAATCAGTATTATAAAGTATAAGATTCAATAAATACTAACTCAATTTAATATTTCATATTTATACTTTTACAAGCTGTAAATAACGTTATATTTCGAGATTCTTATCAGTTCTTTCCAATTAAATTTAGTATTCTAGATTTTCTAGCCATCAAGTTTATCCAAAGTTACAATAAATGCAGAAGAAAATAAGCTGTATTCTTCCATGTCAACTGATCAATCAAACGATTCAGTAAATCTGTCTCCGTTTTTGAAAAAACGAAACAGGCGAAGAGCCAAACGAACACACAAGCAATCATTCTAAGCCTTAATGTCAGTTTAATTCAAATTAGTTTATAATGACATCAGAGATATGAACACATGGCTCTTGATGCTTTAGAATCTTCTACTTTAATTTTCCTGCCCGATGTAGTGCTATTCTTAATTTTCTGAAATGAATTTTGTTCTTTTTATTAAATTGTTATATTTTAGTACGATTGTTTGTAAAAATCAAATACTTCGTGTTTATCAACATGCTTATCGCTAAAGGTTTTTAATATCAAACCCGATGGCGATACTAATCATATGATATTAAACAGTTATTCCACACGGAAGAATTCGACTGATTTAAATGCATTTTTTGCATTAAATTTGAACTAAGCGAAAATTACTTTAATAAAAATTGGTATAAGAAATTTTGTTATTCGTTACATGTGTAGATTTTATTGTACTTTTGAGCGTGCAATAAAAATAGCCTTTAAAGTAATTGTATAATTAAGTTGGTAACTGTTATTAACTTATTACAATATAAGTGATTACAAAAAGGCATAATGAGTTCGAAATCATCTCAGCAAAATAATAAACACTGTTGTAGCTCTAATGGTGCAGTTTACAAAATATATTAATCAACAATTAACTGTTGAATTGGACATTAAAACCAATATATTAACGAAACTTGCACAATGACTGAAGGTGAAACGAACGACCATGGATTTATGCATTAAATTTAGCGTCAATTCAAATCCAGCATGAATACTACTTAAGCTGCCTGAAAGAATATCTAATGGATTTCTGAATCAAAAAGCATTCTTTTGTTTCTGAAGCAAACTCAATGAATTATTCATTTCCTGGAAAGTACAATATTCGATCTTAAAAACCGAGTTGCAGCGCTAAGCATATCGAACTGCTTGGTCAGTGTGTCTGATTATCGGTTGAAAAATATCCAGAACTTAAGGAATTGCGTGATCAATTGAACTCGTCTAGTATTCAAGATCCATATCGATCAAAAAATATCGAAGGGATTAGAACGTTCTGATAATGAATTATATCTCTCTTGTTAGAACTGGGCTTTCTGATAATGTGGGGAAACTTGCATCTATTAAGCGTCTGAATAGTTCAACCGTAAATAACTATCGATTTTTAATAGTTTTACTCCATCTCTTGTTCAGAAATTCTCATGCTGGCTCATAAAAATGAGACAAATCTTCATTGTTGTTTATAAACGCAGTTAAAGGTCGTTAATTATACGAACCTCAGTTCATGAATATCATGATAAAATTTGAAGCAATAACATCGCTTGCTATGTACTTACTACCTGATGCAAATGTAAACGGTGCAAGTTATCGCTCGTTTTCAAATGCTCGATCACTTTAATCATTTAAAGAATGATCGAAGCATTCTTCAAATGCTTGGAGAATTCTAAGATCACTTGGATCAAATCTGCTCCTTCAAACCGCCTTGGAGATCTTTTGATGAATACTTTCATGTATTTTGAATTGTAGATGCAAATAAAAGTGAGTATTCGCTTATAAATTTCCAGATTCATAAACCTAGTATATTATAATATAATATACTATAATATTATATAATATAAATAATATTATATTATAATATTATATAATGAATATTATATTTTAATATAATATTATATAATGAATATTATATTTTAATATAATATAATGTCGTATTACTATTATTATATTTTATAACATCACAAGCTTTCACGTTACATCTAAAAGATCTAAGATTAAAATCTTTAGTACCTAAGTATGCTTTTAATAAAATATATATATA